>JBBELK010001306.1:0-48121 GCA_037783545.1 Henricia sp. BOLD:AAB3569 | reverse complement strand
GTTGGAATACATTCTATTGCAATTAGTTCTAGGTCAGGCACAATTTTTCCCGTAAATTTACCGGACTAAAAATCATGTTTCCTAACAAAATTTACACTTTCTGGGGCCTAATATCATGTCATATCAGGGAAAATTAGTGGCGAGGGTGTACGGTATTGATACCGTGGCCCTCAACCCCAACCTTTTATTGTATCGAACCCATCATCAGCATCAGTGCTAGTGCTACATGCATCTTTTGCTGACGACTCTTTGTGGTTGAAAGTTTCATCATCTGCGGCACGAGCGGCGGTTTTTCCACCCTTTCTTGTTTGGCCTGGTCTTTGGTTTCGGCACAACCGAGTGTTTGTTGCCGTATCGTTCAACTGGAGTGATGTCATTGACACCAATAAGGTCTTCTATGTCCATCTACTGATTGCTCACAGGCTTGGCATGTCGAAAACGATGTAAATAAAGGTTGGAAACGTGGAAAATGAAAGTAGAGTTTTGCAGAGGCAGACCGGTTTGTCGTTGTTTGTCACACAAATGGTATAGCGCCCTCTGTTGAAAACCTGTCGGATTGGCATCCAGACGTTAATTATTAAGAACACTGTTAAACAAAACAGGCACCTGTCTTCATAATGTCACATGCAATTTTCGGTCATGTCGGTGACGACGTGGTGCATGCTATGGCTGTAAACGGTGGACAACATGAACAAGTCGAAATAATTTATTCCTTTCTTCATGAATGAACTACACTATTATTAGTGAACTAAAAACAGGAGAACAAAACTGTGGGACAGAGTGTAATTGCTGTTTTTTTTCTAATTCTATGCCGGTGTTATTACCGGTACTAAGCAGAGCGCGCGCAACCTTAACCGGAATGCCGGGGATGGAGTGGCGGACAGGGGTTGTGGGTGGGGGGGGAGGGAGGCGGTGAGGAGGGGGTGGGGGGGGTGGGGGGAGGGAGGCGGTGAGGGAGGCGGTGAGGGAGGCGGGTGAGGAGGAGGGGGGAGGGGAGGGAGAGAGGGGGAGGAGGGGGTAGGGAGGGGTAGGGAGGGGCGAGGGAGGGGGGAGGGGGGAGCGGGAAGGGGACTTTACATATGCAGTTGTACGCACTATTATGGAACATCATACATGACATAAAATGATAAAAATTATAACGTAAATGTCGGCATAGATAGTTTGCCAGGTCCGTTAGGTCGCCAACCTTATTGATCAGCCATTGTTCATCAATAGGGTGGCGATGTCACAGACCTGGCGACTATGCCGACATTTAAGTTAGTGTTTTCAAAGAAAAACTTAAAGTGTATGTTTTTACAAGATTTACACTTTCCGAGCATTTTCCGTGTCTATAAACTAAGTATTAATGTCAAGCAAAAATTACTCCATGTCAAATTTTATTGGCTGTGGCTTGAATTATGAATTTTTTTTTTTACATTAAACAAAGATTTGCAGGAAATTCCCTTCTGGAATCAACAGATCATCCAATTCTAAGATATTATCCCACTTGTACTTCTGTCAGAAATGTTCCACTTCCCATTTTGTGGGTGCGCCATGGATGGTTATTTTGTGCATTAACAAAATTTATGCAATTTTTGAAGAAGAGAAAACGTGATTTTTCTAAAGAAAAAGGTGCAAGTGGGAAGTATATATCTTTGAATTAGATAATCTGTTTATTTTAAACTGCAGAAGGTAATTTTCTTCAAATCTGTTTTCAATGTATGTATGAAAAAATACCGAATTTACAAATGAGATAGATGAAAGACACTCGGTAGACAGCAATGTGACATTTCCTGTTTCTGGGAGAATCCTGTAATTAAGGGTGGTACCAGAATGTATTGTTGAGTTTTTCAATCTGATTGAACCTACATGTATGTGCCTGGGATGAGCTGACCCCTGGAGCCGTGCTTCTCAAAAACAATGCTAAAAGTGCAGGTTCTCGGGGAAGCACTTCAGGCAGAGTGGCAGACCCTGCCTCAACGGCTCTTACAGAGGCTGGTGCAGCTGGCCTTCCACTGATGTGTTCATACACATTACTGACTGATAAAATAAGCTACGTGTACATCTATTGGCCTCCTCAATCTTTCAGTCTTCGTGGGATACAGTGGCCGAGTGGTTTGGGCCACTTGCTTGCAACATTCGGGTGAAAATTTGGGATTGTGAGTTCGATACCCGGCCGAGGTACCTGTGCCCTTGAGCAAGGCATTTAAACATACTTGCTCCATCCTTCGGAAGGGATGTAAAGCCGTTAGTCCAGTGTGTTGTGTAATGCACTTAAAAGATCCCAGAGCACTCTTTCGTGAAGAGTAAGGGGAATCCCCGGTGTCTATGGCAGCCGGCTGCCAGTGGTGCCACCCACCTATGTATCTCGATGTTTAGGTGAAAGACACTTCTAAGCTAAATAAAACCCATTATAATGTGCAGCGCAAGTGATCATATCCATATGGAATGTTTGCAATATAAATGTAATAATAATGTAATAGAAGTATAAGTTTGCATTTTTAATTTTTTTTTAACCGGTTATTGGAATTTTGTTCTATTCGCAGTACTGCTGGTGTAGATCTGAGTAGTTGAGCTTCTAAGAAACACCTAGTTTTTGCTTCCATACCATTACTAGACATCACCCCTCCCACCTCAAGATGAACTTCCGTCAGCGCATGGGTTGGATAATGGTCATTCTCTTCCTGTCCCTGACTGCCCTAATAGTCTACTACATGTTCGAAATCAGCGATTCATACAACGGTCTGGTGCTGGCGCACGTGGAATCCTACGCCAACTTACTCAAGGGCAACCCGAGCAGCATCACGTGGCACCAGGCCATCACCAACAAACTGGTGTCCCTGCCGTTCTGGCTGTGGGTTGTTCTACTGCTGGTACCCTACCTGCAGGTGTTTTGTTTTCTGATTGCGTGCACCAAGAACGATCCGTTAACGGCGGGGGTGGCCCTCGCACCGATATGCCTCGTCATCAGACTATGCATGTGCAGAACTTCCGAAACACAGAGTAACCAGTATGGACTAGACGTACCAGTGCACACCTAACGATGTTGCAAGATCGCTGCTAGCCTGAGTAGATATTTTTTTCATCAATTTCTATAGCTTTTTCTAAACGGGGATGTTGCTTGGTGTTGTATATTGGTAGTCCATTCTGTAAATGATGTTGGGATTATATTACATGTACTTCCAGATAGAAGGCAGAAAATGACTTTTAACATTTGGACATGCAAAGATGGTTACTTTCAGTCGATTGCAAAAACATGGCGGCTGCCTACATGAGCGTGTACGCAAGTCTGTCGTTGTGTGGCTGGTAGAGGGCACCCTGTCAGATCACAATGTTTTCAATACGATGGTATAAAATATGCACCTTTGACACTCGTTCTGCTGTTTGGAAGATTCATTGGGGAAAAATTAATTATTGCACAGATTCTTTTTAAAAAGATTTATTTAGACTGTAATGTGAGCTATCTAAAGTAGACAATCCAACACTCATTTGATAGGAGCCGCCATTTTTGTTGCGAATAACTGAAGGTGACTCTTCACATACATTTAGGTTAATGTAAAAAGTCACTTTCCACCCTCTGGAAGTTCGGTTAGGGTACTCTTCCAAAAATAAACACCGCTATTTTGTTCAATAAATTATTGATCAAAATGGAAGTTTAATGGGTATTTTTTTCATATACATAAATTGAACAAAGATTTTAAGGAAATTACCTCCTGGACTCAACAGATCATCAAATTCTAAGATATACTTCCCACTTGCACTTCTGTCGCAAATGTTGCATTTCTGAGATAAATAAATTATAAAATTACTGCATCAAGTAATGCACAAAATGACGCGGCGAGCGGTCTGTGCGTAAGCGCGACAACAGAGGGCGCTGCGCGCGAGCGTGAATAGTTATCTTGTGCACTAACTGAAGGCAATTTGAGAGAAAATGTGATTTTTCTACAAAAAAGCAACATTTGCGACAAAAGTGCAAGTGGGAAGTATATCTTAAAATTACATTATATGTTGATTCTAGGAGGTAATTCCCTTAAAATCTTTGTTCAATGTATACGAAAAAAATACCGTTTAATGAATACCAGTACAGTGAACTTGTGGATAAAAGACAATGATCAACCAATCACTTGGAATTGCATTCAAGCAGGGGGGTAGGCTGGGTGGTGGGAGGCAGGGGGTGCGCGCGCGCACTCATTTTGAGATTAACTTGGCCAACATGCCTGACTTGACTTGACTTGACATGACATGACTTGGGACTCGGAGGCCACTTGACTTGACACGGGACTCGAGGGCAGTTTGACTTGACTTGGGACTCGAGCAGAGGGAGACTCGTTACAACCCTGCATTTTAAAGAGGTTTTCAAGCACTTGAAATAGAAATTCATGTGAAATAGAACTTCATGTGATTAAAGTGTTTTGAAACTTTGCTGAATCTGCCTACTAAGACCAGGGGCAAGGGCAATTACCTTCTGGCCATGATACTGGGTACAAGTTCAAGACGTAATCGGGTTTTTATTGACGACCAAGTTTGCAGTAAGAGTAAAATAAAGATGCCTTACTTGAGTCTTCACTGATTACATGTAGCATTTGTACATATTTTCCAATTGTGGCAATAAGGGACACTTTGTGGATCATTGTATTGATCCTTGTATTTAACAACTCAAATACGGTATTCACAGATGGACACAGTCTCACACGTTGTATACTGTACCAAGTACACAATTATGTTGTGGGTTCGGTTATTTTGCTGTCTGCTTAAATTACTTTGTAATTGTGTAATTTCAATACAGAATGTTTTTCTGTTCCGCGGATCAATTGCCAAAGCTGGCACTTGGACATGCTCATCCAGTACGTGAAACTTTATTAAATGTTAATTTTGCATGATTGATGACACAGCTGTGCATACTGTGTGTTGTTGAATGCACATGTGGAACCTCTACCGTAGCTCTGTAGTTCCACTTGACTGCAGAACATATTTGCTAACATTGAAATGGCATAAAATCATTGGCCATTACTACTGCATCAAATTTAGATTCAGTGCAGCTTGGAAATTACTGTATAAAGAATCTCACTTACATGTAGCCTGTGACTTCAATTTCTCCTCGACCAACCCCTAAAGTTGTCTTGTTGCCATTTTCTTATTTATGGACATGGCAGAAAAATGTATCAAGCCCAAGAGAGGATGCATCCTGAGATATCAGGGAATTTCCACTCTGCAAAGCGACGTAACAATACCCTGAGGAAAAACACGCAAATCTGTGGAGTGAGCCGGCTGTTGTCTCGAGCCAACTCACGCCCGAGTCATTTTGATGTAATTTAATCAATTCGGTCATGTTATGCCGAAAAGAAACGATTTCTATACTTTCCAGAAATTGTATTGGGTTCCGTTTCTTATGACTGTCCCATTCCTACCAAACTTTCAAACGACGATCTTAATTTACTCCGCAGTTTTTCAAATTAATAACAGGGATGCATGCTGACGAATGTAATGGAACGGATTCCCCAGTATGCTTTAAATAGCAGCCAATCGTCGACGCGGACAACGGCCAGCATTACCGAGTACATGTATCACATGCATGCACGGTGTTTACTATCTGCGCGCGTTACATTTGAATGCCTGCAATCGTGCTACAATGCACTGTCAAGCGTCCTGATTGGTCCAAGACAGATTCGTCAAGCTTTCTACTGCTCGTAATTGGGCCCTGATTAAAGGGCCTTTTCGAAGGCTAGGGTAAGGCTATGAATATAGTGCGTAAAGGGGCACTGTTGCAAAGAAGGAGCCTAACCTCCTATGAAAGTTGCTCCATTTTTTTTTTAGCACGTTTCATTGCAGTACACCAATTCCCTTAACTATGGAAATCTTCCCTGTAGTTCCGCCAGTGCATGAACTACATGCGTTATGTGATGATACTCATTGTGTCGTCACTTTGAACAATAGACCTTTATCACGGTGCGGCCATCTCCCCTGTTAAAATGAACGTAACCAAAGCGAGGCTTGCCGAAATAAAATAGTTTGGCCCCGTGTTGAAAATGTTCATTGTGTGCATCACAATGGCATGCACGCGGTGCGATCAACAAAACGCACAACTGAAGACTGCACACGCTATTGCGCAGACGCGCACTTATCATGCCTGACACGTACACTTACTATGCAGTGGGGAACAAGACAAAGATGGACGCACCGTGATAAAGGTCTATTTGCGCATTTGTTGTAAGGGTGAATTTACACTGAGCCTTTTAGTGCTGGCATAATTGCGACACGCTTTGCTCTTAGAAAAAGCGATGTGAAAGGCTTTTGAGCGAAACGATGCACTGAAAATCACTACCATGATGAAGACACTCCGTCCACTGTCCAAGCTAATTCTGTGGTTTTCGGTGCGTTGTTTCACCCCAAATTCCTTCCACAGAATAAGCTTGGACGGAAAGTGTTTTCATAATTCAGTGATTTTCAGTGCATCATTTCACTCAAAATCCCTTCCATGTGGCTTTATATGGTAGAAGAGCTGCCGATTTCACGTAACCTTTTGTGCAACATTCCTGCAATAAATAAATACATGCAATCGGCAAAGCTAGAGTGTAATAAAAATGCAAGTCATTAGGGAGATTTCGCAAGGTGACGAATACGGATATGACAACGGTAACCGTTCACGTTGATGCGCACACTGAACTGGGTTTCGCACTGTGTGAATACGATATGCTAAATCTGCTCTGCGCTTGGCTTTGTTTTCAGCTGATTTTGCTCACTTTCTCGTGGGCATGACTCAATAAATTTGATCGGTATTCATGGAATATACATCACAAAGAAACAAAATGCATACAACTTATTAATCCTTCACGAAAAAAGCGAAAAATCTGCATAACCGGTATCTGTTTTTATGCTACGCGTATGGAGGCCGATACCCATTATTCACGCGTATGAAAACATGTGTACTACGGTTACGCGTCACGAGAAGCGCATAACGTATCCGTAACCGTATCGGCATCCGTGACGGTGCAAAACCTCCCTATTTTCAAATCAGGACTAGTGCTACCAAATAAAAATGCAGTAGAGAAGTGCAAGATTGTTCTAAAAAGTAGGTGTAGTAGTGGAACCTTGAAGATTGGGTTTTTCCCCTTTTTGTAAAAAGATAAACATGCAACACACATAGTTCCGACTTATTAATGTTAGCTTGGGTAACACCATTTTTGGTTCGGCCTAATAGGCCTATAATAAGCATTTTAATAATTTTTTGTTTCCAAATTCTTGTTTTTCATTTGAAAAATGAAATTATGAATATAAATTTGTATTTTCCCAAAGGTAACTGTTTTGGCCAAGGTGGTTGTTTCTATCCAAAAAAGTGCAAAACAATTTTTTGCAAACTATAGAAACTAGACACCCTGACACACAGCAATTTGAAACTTCAAACAAGTTTTTATTTTTCAAGAAGACATTCTACCAGACACTTTGGTACTTTTCTTTAGGTTTTAACATTTATAAAAAGAAAATCTTTTTTAGAAATGTACAAATGAAGTCTAAAAACTCGAGTATTGCTGTACAAAAGGCACACGAGCACGTTAATATACACTTTCCACAGGTAATTTCTGTGGATAAAACATTTTGATATTACGGGGTGTAAAGTACAAACTTGTAACAGCCGGTTTCACTATTGTGGTATTACATTTGTACTTGTAAACATATTAAAGTCAATTGCTTTCCTAATATAACCTATTACATACTCTCTGATGCTTTGTATACAAGTAAGGTGTTTTCAGGGGTTAATAATTGAACTACACAATTTCTTTTACACGTAGGATGGGCCAATTGAGCTGTTGCAGATAGACCACGCACATACATGTGCCTTTTCTGTGTTTTGGGAGTCAAATGAAACCGCATCACAATGCATTAAATGCGTTGTGCCTTTTTAAACATGGACAACCAAAATGATATGTGTGCATGTGGTGGTCTGCACAAGCCCAATAAAGGCATTTACAAAGTCTAAAGATTGTATAAAGAAATTACTTCCACATATGTGCATGTATTGCAAGTAGCCAAGAATACGATACACGTACATGTATTTAAAATTATGGGCCCGAATTTACGAAAGGTGTTGCTTAATCACGTGTAACTTTCAAAAACGGATGATGATTATGCGTTTATAAATAGTCATCAAATTACGAAACACCCAAGTGCTAATGACAATGAAATCCTTAAACGTATGGCGAACAGCCATACTGCAATGAATGCATTGATGCTCAAAATTACAATGGAATAATACCGGGCGCAAGTAAGCCAGATGAGAGTTTTCAGGGACAGGACCAATCTAGTCATGCGTGCACTATACGTCGGCCAGATTAAAATGCTAATAGACATGTTGATGTCACCAGGACATGCACAATAGAAATAAAGTACCCGCATGTTACTAACTCCCAAGTTACACACGGACAACAAATCTGTCTTCATAATAAACGATAATCACGGGTGTTTATCGGCACGTGGTTAAGTCGCAAGTTACATGCGATGATCACCTTTCATAAACTCGGGCGAATGTGTTTTGGTTGGCTGATTGAAGTATATTTTCAATGTGTTACTGAAATTTTGCCTGTTTATGTTTTCCTAACGGGGGGGTAGCTAGAGTGATCTATAGAAAACCTGCGGCAATGCACAATACGTACAGTTGCCTATATTGTGACTGCATACGCACTTATTTATTATGGCATGAAATTCTCACTAAAATTAGTGGAGTTGATATTGTAACTACGTGTACTGCATGTGCAAGCTTTGTCTTTCATACATTTTAGTAGAACCTTATGTTTGAAGGGAAATTATTCTTAAGCACAACCAAATTTTTAAAGGCACTTCTGCCCATTTAGTAACATTTCTGTGCTACTTTGGGTACAAATGTACATGTTAACTTACTTGACACTTCCTACTACCCGGTACACTTTTTCTCTATAGACCGTATCGAATAGCTGCCATTTCGTGGGGCACCCTATGTTACTTAAACAATGGAAGCACAATATGTGCAACCATGCATGTCCTCAAGGAAACTGCCCCACGAAATGGCGGCTATTCGATACGGTCTATATACTAGGCCTTTTCACACTGATTTTAACACTTGTCTGTCAAGTACACCGACTGTACCTACATTGTACATGTACTTACAGTAAGCTCATTTTTCTAAGTCCCAGCCATCATTCTTTTTATTGTTTATGCACTGGTTATAGCGCTCTCTGGATATAAAGCTCTGATTAGTTCGGTCTCTTCAAGAGCGCTGTAATGACAGTTTACTGTATTCACACTTCTATTTTCAGTCCGTGTTATACACGGTTTGAAAACAATAGCGTGAAAACCACAACTGGCCATTCCATGTACAGTAAACTCTCATTATAGCGCTCTTCAAGGGACCAAAATAATTTGAGCTTTATATTGAGAGAGCGCTATAACCAGTGCATACACAATGCAGAGAATAATGGCCGGGACTTAGAATGGGAGCTTTATATCAGGGGATGTTATAACCAGAGTTTACTGTATACATTACTGTATTTGCAAATAATGCGTGTCACAAACAAATGACTTTTGTACATGTGGAAACTTTTACATACAATAGACTGTGTTAATTGAAGTTTTTCCCCCACATGCTTTTTGGACGTCTGCGTTCAAAAGACTCGGATATCACGCGCCTTCCACATTCTAGCGCGCTTTATAACTGTCCAATAGAAATACACAAATTTGAAACTGCACGCGTGTCCGCTGACTTGGAACACATGCTAATAACCTTTTGGACGTCTCGTGATAAACCTGAATAAGTAGTGTACTGTACAGATCCGTGTTGAAATGACAAGTGTGTGAAAAGGCCTATAGGTTGGTGACTTTTTTCCTTATAAAGCACACAATATACATGTAAAAGCGGTCAACAGAATTGATTCTTCTTTTACTGTTTTAAACTTCCTGCAATTTGAGGATGTCGTTAGTACTGATCACCTAATCAGAAACTCATTAAAACAATACTGATGATAAAAAGGCAATTATTGCACCAGTCCACATAAGTGAGTTTAAGTTGCCTATTATTGTCCACAGCCATGTAGTGTGCATATACATGTATATATTACATCCTGTATGGATAAATTAAATTCCATTTAATACTGATGGTCTTCCAAATGCAAAATCTACTGGTAGATTTTTTACCAGTATTAAAATTACAAATATAAATGTAACAAACGCAACATCTGGTATGGTGCCTGATCACCATTGAAATGAAACAACCAAACTTGGGATGAGAAGAAAAATCATAAGGTCCTTATCAGGATTCGAACCCGAGATCTATGACTCGCCGGTATTGAATGAAGACCCATTTGATCAGCTAAAAAATCAAACCAAGCAGACTGTTGTCACTTTACAACCAAAGAAACGAATAACTTATGCAAAATGAATCGGACAAACCTGTGCCTGTTTCGCAGGGCTTAATATAACTCTATAGTTTGATACAAATGTCCATGATCGAGTTTGGGAAATCTGGCTGTAGTGAAAAGCAACTTGGCTCCACCGGGATTCGAACCGCGGACCTTCTGCTTAACGTGCAGATGAAGTCAACTGGTGGTCTCGAATCACGGTAGTTCAGTTGTTCCGAGGTGTATGTGTCTACAACACCATCACAACTTGTTTTTCACAAAAAATCGACAGACTTTTGCTTAAAACGTAAAGCAGTTCCGACCCTCTTCACCCAAATTCTGAAACGCTCGAGGTCACTCGGCTTGTTTATCAACAGGGTGTTGACGTCATCCTGAGAAACATACAAAACGGCCTGTGCAGTATTGAATGGAAAATACACGAAGTGAATGTTTATCATGCCTATTTTGTCCTTGTAATTCAAAATACAAACGTGAAAAACACTTCATGTAATATGACAGCAATCTACTATTACCTGTTTTGTGAAAAAACGATGAAATTGTGGCTCGCAGTGACTTCCTTTTGAAGTAAATACTGGTGCATTGCGACCGGTGGTTTTGTCACGGAACGAAGGGCATTCACAGCGGTCTGTGTACGGGGCCACTGCGGCGTAGTTTCCACGTGTTTGGACATCGGCCGTACAAGTTATAGAATGAGCGACTCATTTTTCTCTCTCTTGGTAATAGAAAAGAAAATCTTTCTGCTCTTTTTTTTTCATAGTGTCTGGTAAAACATGCAACCACGCAGCTACTGGGCGTATCTCTGGCTTTTTGGAACAACAAAATTCTTCAAAAAACACCATCTAGAGAAGTTTTTTGCGTGTAAACGTATGGAGCTAACTATCGTGTTGACTTCTCTTTCTCAGGATTGCGTCACGGGGTCACGCGCATATCATGAATACCTAATGAGCGTTTCAGAAATCGCGAAAATCTCATTTTCGAAAAGCGCACTTTTGCTTGCCATTTATCCACTTAAAACCGACAATTAAAAAATAATAAAAATCCACGTCGGCAAGAGGGATATTTGGACTATCGAAATGCTGAATTTTCGTCAAGGGGGGATTCTAGCTGTTTAAGATACGCCCCAAACTCCTGCCCCGATTATATGGACATTTGTCCACATTTGTATCAAATTAATTCACCTTGGCGGTCCATGGTTCGAATCCCGGTGGAGCCAAGTTGCTTTTCACTGCATCCAGATTTCCCAAACTCGATCATGGACATTTGTATCAAATTAATTCACCTCGGCGGTCCCGGGTTATAATCCCTAAAAATATAATCACTTATTATAACTTTAGTCAACAGAGCGTGAAATTACACCAAAGAAGTTGGCCAACATATCCCAGCAAAACCAATTTTGTTCTATGTACTTCTGATCTACTTCATATTTCATCACATAGTGCTGGGTATATTTTGGTCGTTCAATCTACACATATTAAAATTGCATTCAAGTTAATCCCTAATTTTCACCGTATTATGATAATTAGGCAGATACTGCAGTTTTTTGTTGTACTTCATCAAATTCATCGCTGACACCCAAGTTCACTTCTGTTTAATAAGGCCCGTTTACACTTGATTCGCCTTTGCCAAATCGAACTCGGCAATTTTCAAAAAAGGCGAGTTGAAGCCGGGTAGGCGCCAAGTGTAAATTGAAAAGGGCGGATCAGACTCGGGTCTGATTCGCCCTTTTCAAGTCACCTTTGGGGTAGGGTTGAACCCTGCAATTGTCAAGGTCGCTTGTAGTGTAAACGCTACTCAGATTCGGCAATTTGAGTGTCCTTGGGGCAGTGCCAGCGGTGTAGTAGATTCAATTGACCAATCTGGCACTAGTGCCGCAACACCTAACAGCTCACGCATGCGCTGCAGTTACAATTAGTGGTGACTTTTGCGGTTTCTGGGGTGTAGTGTAAACGCGGCAAATGTTCAGTTTTGCGGGCGCAATAAAAATGCTGGGTCTGTATCCACCTTTGCTAGTTTGAGTGTAAACACGGTGTTACAGTTCGTAAAGACCGCACAGTGGGGGGACACAAGTTTTCACGAACTAACATCAGATTGTGCGCGCGCACACTGGACTCAAAACGTATGAATTCTTGTTTCAACGGACTGATACCCAAGAAAACATTGAATTTATTCGAACAAAAGCTTTGAAAATGCTCGCCATGAATGATATCATCCATATACTTGTGGAATATAGTAAAATTTTGACCGAAACACTCCCCAGTTTGTTAATTTACGATAGGTGTCAGTTTGTGAAAACAAAAATGTTGGGTGTCAGTTCGTGAAAACACAATATTTTTGGCTGATGTCATTTTGTACCCGAGACGAGCATTGAAGTGCCACTGCGTGTCAGTTCGTGGTGTCACCGACGAATTGTGAAAAGTCGATCCATTAAAAAACCGCAATATCTCTAAACCATTATTTCAACACGATTCTTTCAACAAGAAAGCATAGGGGAATGTAGTTTTAACATACATGTAGTCTCATATTGTGTATTAGGTGGCATATCTCAAATTTTGATTTTGTGCAGATACTAGACTCTTCCATTATTATAGGGCAGTATATGCAAGCTCTTTTAAAAACAGGGATTTTGTTCGAATACAATTGTGGCTGGTCGGACAAATCCAGAAAAATGTCTGGTGTCCCACTGTAATTTCACGCACTGTGTTAAACTATTTGCAGAAGAGTTTGGGTATGAATTCCATTCACTGGTTGCCACTGAGACGCTGTCTATGGAACATGGCAGAACAAGTATTTTCAAGGAAACTGATGAATGTTTTTTTAAACACGTTTTGGTGGTTATTGAGTCATTATAAGGAAAATAAGTGGCGACCAGTAAACAGAATTCTTTCCAAAGTTTGTCTTAGTAATTCACCTTTCCGACCTGTCAATCAAGCCGAACCCGCCGACCAATTACAACAGAGCTAGCAGACGGCGCCCACAAAGGTCAAAGTGATGCAATCATCACCCAATTTTCTGCCCATACAGTTTGTATGTTGTATGCGCCAGTGACCGGGTGAATTTTGGTTTCAATGTCGGGCGATTCGCTGTTCAAAGGTAGGAAAGCGCATTTGTATGAATATGTCATCCCTGCATTACTAGCCCTTCGCTCAGTGTGTGCTACGGTAACTGTCGACCCTTAAACATAAATACCTTTGAGTTTTCTTCAATGAATCTGTGCTTTCAATGCCGAGTCCCGTTGCTTTGTACGTTGAGTCGCCATTTTTTTGCGATGGCTTGTGAGCACATAGCAACAATATCTAAGGGGCGGGGTTAACTGGGCAATCTCGGAACTATGTATTGCAGAATACTGTGAAAATGGTTTTAGGGTACCTTTTCTGATCCTAAACGAATTCAAGAAATCCTCAGAACGAATACAGTTTCAAAGAAAACATTTTATGCTACTGGATGACTTTTGTAAAAACTTTACTTTTTTCAAGGAAAAAAATATATATAATTTCAAAGTAAAGTGCATTGCTGAATGCTCACTTGCAATTGTTTTTCATATTTTCTTACTAGTTTTAACATAAGAAATAATTCAATAATAATGTATTAAAGTTATTAAAACATAATTATTTCAGTACTTTTTGAGCTTTTCTTTGTCTCAAATACTATCCCCTGATAAGTAAAATGGCAAGTGTTTCACAAACTCGAAGCTTTTGGCTAGTTTGCTGTCTGAAAACAAAAATGTAATTTTTGCATTGTCTGTGAATTTTCCAAAACACTGGTCGGGAACATAAAAAAATTATAATCCAAATCTGAAAAAAAAGAAAATAAGTTATGGCACTTTAATAGGACACAAGTTCCTAACATAAAAGGCCACTTATAGCAGACTTATAACCGCCAGTGAAATGGATACAGGCTTACACTACCGACAGCAGCTTCCATCATCTTTCATGACTCTTTACTTGACTCAAGAAAACAGTTTCCTGACTGGAGTCATAACAGCACTGTTAGGGAAAACAAGGCAAGTGAAATTATTTTAGACAAAACAAAATTGTATTTTAAAAATTATCACTGCCCATTCACAAGAGGATGCTACCAATGACCTCGAACATGTAATTTGTATGGCTTGAAATTTTACTCATAAAGAAGTATAGACATTATGGTACGGCCATCTTCGTCTTGTTCCCCGTACATGTCGAGCATGATCTGTGCATCTGCGTGCCAGTGCGTAATCTACCCTTGTTAGTGGAAGAATCACTGTCTGCACTGCGTGTTTGCTTGGTCACGCTACGAGCGTGCCATTGTGATTCACATGCGACAATTTCAACACGGGGCCAAGCTATTTTTCCTGCAAGCCTCGTTTTGGTCTAGTGTACATTTGCCCCAACAGAATGTATGCCTGCACACTGATGCCACTACCCGGACTGTACAGATAGTGCATGTAAAATAACAGGCTCAATATATATATACGTGGAATTATGGTCCTGGATCACATCCACTTGTCAATGGGTATGCTTGTATGTCAAAATAGGTCCAATTTGTCCGAGGATAATCCACAATAACTCTAGCTCCAATAACCCCCTGGAAATGAAAACCCCTCATTTTAGCTGGGTTGTAATGACTCGGACTCGAGTCCCAATTTTTATTAACTTGACTTGAGACTTGAACCTCAAATGATTTGACTTGACTTAGACTTGTACATTCTTTGACATGGGTCTGATAAAAATTAAATTAAACTTTTATGCATTTTTTGTCATGGAGGACCGAATTGTTTTTCAAAACTAAAGCTTTTCTTTAACATGGAGCATTGTTGGCCAGAACAACAAAAATACCCTCCACGTATCATGCAAGATTCAGGGTTTACACTCATTTTGAAATTAACTTGGCCAACATGCCTGACTTGACTTGACTTGACATGACCTGGGACTCGGAGGCCACTTGACTTGACTTGACTTGGGACTCGAGCAGAGGGAGACTCGTTACAACCCTGCATTTTAAAGAGGTTTTCAAGCACTTGAAATAGAAATTCATGTGTTTGAAACTTTGCTGAATCTGCCTACTAAGACCAGGGAAATTACCTTCTGGCCATGATACTGGGTAAAAGTTCAAGACGTAACTGGGTTTTTATTGACGACCAAGTTTGAAGTAAGAGTAAAATAAAGATGCCTTACTTGACCATCTGCTGGAGCGATCCCCTAGGTCGCAGGTCATGACCATTCTTCAATGCACGGAGGCCAGCTAGCTGGTTACCAGCTAACATTTGCAATCTCATTTGTTCGTTTAGCTGGTACTGCTCCCTGTCATGTCTTCCTGCATGCTGTAGTACATGTACCGGTGCATTGTGCTGCACGTTGCCTCCTATTGAAGGGAAAATACACAATGTTTTTACTCTACAACATAGATTATAAAGCAATCGCCCTTATATACGAATCAATTTCTTCGTTTTATGTAGGCCGCAATAACTGTGGTGCTAGCATATCAACTTCACGTTTTGTATGAATTCCACACTGTAGTATTGCGTCCTCACTGCAAACAGATACATGCGTGTTATGTTTGGAATCAAAACGCACACTGCTGTTGGACAACAAATAACACACACAAGGGGCTGTCTAATAAAGCACGGAGGGGTGGGAGGGGGAGGAGGAGAAGGGGGAGGAGGAGAAGGGGGAGGAGGAGAAGGGGGAGGAGGGGGAGGAGGGGGAGGAGGATTTGCGTACGGGGGGGGGGGGGGGGGTCTAAAAAGTCGGCATTTCGTGCGTATGTACTTTATGGATGGACCCATGGTCACTGAGCTTACAGCTTGTATGTCTACAGGATTTGCGAAGTTCTCCGTTTTTAACAAGGACATTATTTTTCCCAGCAGAAACATCTCATCCCCCCAACTTCATGCCTTGTTTTTATTCCTCAGAAATGGGTTGTTACAAATTAAAATGAAATGTCAATTTCAATTTCATGCCGTTTAACAGGTTGTTTAGGCGAAGCGTCACAATTATTTTACCCGTTTGCCCGCGGGCTGAACGCGAGTGGCGGGCCGGAACGGGGTTATTATTTTTAATACCCCCGGGCGCGCGCGGGAGCCCGCCCGATCCCGGCCCCGTTCCGGCTCGCGTTCCTGTATGAGAGCAGCGATCACGGTGTATGAGCACACGGGAGAAGCAACACAACGGAAAAAGTATCCGATGTATTGTAGGCCTATATGTCGGCATATTTGCAGGGTTCAACATACAAGGCATTGTACACAAAGAAAAACCGACTTCAGATAAATGTATTTGGATTTGAAACGTTTCTTTTTTTCTACTGCAGGTACATGAAGGGGGAAAAAGTCGGTCGTTGAACTTCGATCGAAGAGGAATAATAGGAAATGTTTTTACAAATTTGAGGCTGTGCACTTTACGTTTTAAAATAATTATTGCTGGTTTACGATCGATCATGCCTCGGGGTTGGGGGGTTGGAAGTTGAAGAAGCAATTATCAGTACGCGTAGTAAATCTTTTTCTCGGAATCACCCAGAGTTCGTTTTGAGTATTATACTATTAAAACTTGCGAGCACGCGGCTCACTTTCTTTTTTTATTATTTTTGTTTTTTGTAGATGTGCATAATCCTACCGACAAAAACCAGAATACACCCTTTCCATGCTCGTTGTTTAGGGATGAACCATTCCTTTTCCCGTCAGTTGTTTGGAGTTGAGTAGGCAACACCATACGGAACTTTATCCCTGGTGGAGCTAATCTGCAAATCTGGTTCTTGTGCGTGCATATTTAACCTACTTTCCCAGTTCCTCGTATCGTTGGCTAATTCCCACACAACGTTCTGTAGTACAGGGTGGTATTGCGTGTACAGGGTGGTATTGCGTGCTCAGGGGAAAATCCCTTTTCGTGCACAACGGCTGTTCCCTGTACAAATAACTGAATGCCTTGCTACAAGCGCAGTATAGCGGGAATGTGATATAGTGCATAATTGTACTTTTGCATGGTTGTTTGCCAAAACCTACTAGCATGGCCGCTATATACATATGTACATAACATCACGTAATCATGTAGTGGCTAGTGTACCTGTTAATAATATTTACAATGAATGTGCATATTGTTTCGTGCGTTTCTTGTTTACTTTTCTATTAGAATGACTCCTGGCATATTACAAACATTATTACCCACTGAAAAGCAGATACGAACTTCAAAAAGAATGACAATGACAACGAACTTTGCGATCGCTTTTCAAGGGATAATATACGAAAAACGGTCGAGTAGGCCAGGGGCGGTATTCAATTCAGTACTTAAGCCAAATATTTAAGAATTTTACTTAGTTTTTGGCTAAAGTAAAATACTTAGCCAAAATCGGTATTCAATTCGCAAGTGGCTAAGTTTTTTACTTTAGAAAAATACTTAGAACATTTGGTATTCAAATGGTTCTTTTTGGGAAAGTATTTTACTTAAATTTGAGAAGGCAGGAAAGCACACTTAAGCAATTTTTTACATACAACACACGCATACTGCAACCGGTTTAGACCGGTTTTGTTTTGGTGCGCGTGTTGTGCGTTTTGCGTGAGAAAAACGCTTCAATTGTGACGTTACAAATGAACGCAGAGCGCAGAACTCCCTAAACAGCCAATCGAATACAGCGTGGGACGCGCTGTGAACCACGCCTTCTCATCAGCGTTTTTCTCACGCAAAACGCACACGCGCACCAAAACCAAAACCATAACTAATAGTAATAACTGTCAGTTATTTCACTAGTTTTTATGAAATGTCTTGCATGTTGGGCTTTGCCAAGCTTTGCCAAGCTTAGGTATACACCCACAAATTTTATTCTGGAAATGTCGTTTGGGAAATATATACACATATGTGTTTCATGCATAACACTTTTCGCGTCAACCAGAGAATGTCCCATGCATAACACCAATTTTGCTGATTTGTCACTTTGATATGGGTCATTCCATGAAGTTGAGGAACAAAGTGTGACATTTCTTCATTTCTTCAAGTGGTAAATAAGAGAGCAATGAATCACCATTTATATAACGATGTTGCATGATGTGGTGGCTTACACTGTTTGGGGGTAATTTGTGAGTCTTCAGTGTTGACAAAGTGCTGCCATTTTGAATTATCTAACAAAGTGGTGGTTGTGGATGTAGCTTGGAAACCAATACAGTTCAACTGCTTTCACTCCAACTACAAATTTTTTCATGTTGAATTTGAAATAAACACAGTTCTCAAACTAAACAATCCTTTTTAATTTGAATTAGAAGGGTTCTAGATTATATTTCTGTGCGATTCAAGAAAATCTGATAAAAAGCACCAAATGTCACACCAACATTTGAACAAAATTCTATTTAGTTGACGTCTAAATTTCAATCCATGAGGATTTTGTTACAAGTAATGAATGTTTTAAATTTCTTTCATCCAACAGCTTGAATTTCTGAATAGTATTGATTCATGGGGTTATCAAGGGCAAACAAAAAAGTAAGAATGGTTGTGGATGTTACACGGAAACCGTGTTCCTCAACTTCATGGAATGACACCCATCTATTATCTGAAAAATACTTATAACATTGCCACTTCTCAGAAAGTATGGTGTACACTGATTGTAGAGATATGATTGTAGAGATATACGATTGCTTAATGTCACTTAAACAGCTAGAATCCCCCCTTCCACATTTTTTGAGTTTTTCTGTTTATCATGGAGGTGGATGTGTCTACAACACCATCACAACTTGTTTTTCACAAAAAATCGACAGGCTTTTGCTTAAAACGTAAAGCAGTTCCGACCCTCTTCACCCGAAATTCTGAAACGCTCGAGGTCACTTGGTCTGTTTATCAACAGGGTTTTGACGTCATCCTGAGAAACATACAAAATGGCCTGTGCAGTATTGAATTGAAAATACACGAAGTGAATGTTTATCATGCCTGTTTTGTCCTTGTAATTCAAAATACAAATTTAATATGACAACAATCTACTATTACCTGTTTTGTGAAAAAACGGTGAAATTGTGGCTCACAATGAAGCTCTTTTGAAGTAAATACTGGTGCATTGCGACGGGTGGTTTTGTCACGGAACGAACGGCATTCACAGCGGTCTGTCTGCAGCATTGAACAGTTCCCTGCGGGCCGTATAGTTCCCACGTGTTACATCGGCCGGTACAAGTTAGAATGATCGACTAATTTTTCTCTCTCTTGGTAATAGAAAAGAAAATCTTTCTGCTCTTTTTTTTTTCATAGTGTCTGGTAAAACATACAACCACGCAGCTACTGGGCATATATCTGGCTTTTTGGAAACCAACAAAATTCTTCAAAAAACACCATCTAACAGAGACGGTTTTCCAAGTTTTTTGCGTGTAAACGTATGGAGCTAACAATCGTGTTGACTTCTCTTTCTCAGGATTGCGTCACGGGGTCACGCGCATATCATGAATACCTAATGAGCGTTTCAGAAATCACGAAAATCTCATTTTTGAAAAGCGCACTTTTGCTTGCAATTTATCCACTTAAAACCGACAATTAAAAAATTAAAAAAATCCACGTCGGCAAGAGGGATGTTTGGACTGTCAAAAAAAGCCTAAATGCTGGATTTTCGTCAAGGGGGATTCTTCCTCTTTAAAATTTTGAGATTTTGGTTGACAGGTATTTCAGGTTATTTTGAAACACCCCAAATGTGATTTGCAGTGACAGAAAAATGCATGGACTGACAAACCTCGAGGGTAAGCAGGCCGTGGTTCTGCCCCAGCGGTGGCTGCAACCCTGGGTTCTATGTCACATTGCTGACTTGTGTCCTGAGAATGATGACAAGAACTATTTTAATTGTGGCCACAGACCTGTGTGATTAGATGGGGTTTAATACAGTGCAAACATGTATACAAGTTCAAGCAATGAATAGTTGGAGTCACTTGAAGGATGAGTAAAAATCCGTTTGACCAGCGTATTCGTTATGGTCTTACAGGAGACTGCTGAAGTGTGATGGAGCAATTAAAGACGCAGGCTCGTTAATGCGCGAGAAACAAATTTTTGCCACGAAATTCACCGCGCTCCATACTAGTTGGGCAGTCAGTTGTTACGATCCCGGATGGTGCAGGCTCATTGGTTTACGTACGTACGTACATACAAACGTACGTACGCACGCGCGCGATTCGACCTAATACTGTTCGCTGTCGAGCGCGTCTGCACCCTCCGGGATCGTAAAAGCTCGGACAAGGTACGGAGCGTGGTGAAATTCATGGCATGAATTAGCTTGTCGTGCATTGACGAGCCTCCGTCTTTAAGCATGCAAAATGTGAATTTGAATCCTCTGGGGAAAAAATGTTCAATTGATTGCTTTCGATGACGTAGAACATCCGGGAATGTGTGGTGGTCAACAGTCACGCGCGCGCCAATAGACGCGTAAAAAATACTCACCAGCGTATTTTCATTCGAAGATGCCACACACGCGCATTGCAATACGTTCAAAATATTGAGCATGCAATCAGCTTGTAAACACGAAAGTGCTTCTACTTGATCGCGATTTTTAGCCTGAAGAAAGACATTTTTATCTTTATCGATACAACAGCCATGACGCAACAACATAAAGCAAGGTTAAGGCCAAAAAAAATAATAGTTCTGCTTCCGGTTTCCCGACCGACCCTATTTTTAGGCTGCGACCCTAGTTTTTTTATCGGAAAAAAAATGAAAAAAAAAAAAAAAAAATGAAAAAAAAAAAAAAAACGAAAAAAAAAAAAAAAAAAAAAAAAAACACGCAGATGCCTCCATATGATTGTGCACAAAAAAAATTGGCAATAAAAAAAATATTCCCTACCTACCTACCCTATTTTGAAATGCCATGTAATCGGAAGCAGAACTATTTTTTTTTTTGGCCTAAGCAACGGAGGTTAGTGCAACCAATTCGCTTTTCTTGCTCTGTTTGCCGGTTATTACTCGAGCCACGTGGGTCATGAAAAATGCCCACCAAAATGGTGGATGGAAGGCGTGACGTCACCGGAAAGCAATCAATACCATTAGAACCAAATTTCTTGTTCATTGTTATTTCCGATAATACAAACTTCCTAACATAAGGTAATATACAAAGTTCCGATTCCCAAGGTTTGATCTAAACTAGACTGCATAGTCTAGACTGCCTCCTATATAATCAGCAGTTTGTACTCTTCCCTAAAATGGTACTGGATGACAAACCGGGGAAGAGGTGGGAATTTTCCCCCGGAATTTTGAAAAAATGGTTAATGATTGAGGCCTGTCAATCAATTGCCTATTCTCCGTCTACATAAACCTCCAGGAACTAAAAATGATGCTCACTAAAGAGTTTTTGGTTATTTATTTGTAGAACAGGCGGTGCTACTGTGTTATTTGTCATCATTGTGGCTGGATTTGTACGATGTCGACTTGGCCGTAGTTTACTCTACATAGTTTCAGATATTCCTGTCCATTAATGTGATATCAGATATTAAACTTAAACTGAATATATTCAAAATTTGGGTTTTAAGTCCAAACACTAGTTTATAGGTTCAAGACCTACCCTGAGACTGTCCTGTGTTTCCTGCCTGCTACCTGCTCTAGCCTCATCACTAGCTGACGAGCAGCCTGTAATCCTTCTAGCTCTAGTCATGGGAGCGTCCCTTGGTCGCTTGATCTTGGTATGAGGTGCTTCCTCCATGTCTGATTGAGTTATTATTTATATCATTTGATAAAGCCAATTTTGTGAAATTGTAATAAGATATTGCAAGGATGTTCCTATGAAAATGAATTTAGCAAATTCTAAATTCACAAAGTTCGAATTTCACATAAAAGTTTACTAGACCTCGGGGAAAATTGTTTAACCCTAAGCACTGCAAAACATTAATTAACTACAGAGGGAAACATTTCTTTAAGAGCGTGATGCAGCGATGTCTGCTTCTATTAAGCATACGCATCGTCATGAAATTGGTCCCAGGTCTAAGCGACTCAAACGTATTAGGCACAAAATTTGTTTTTGTTGGCCAGACCACAGTCTTAAAAAATGTACATTTTAAATATATAGATAACATGCACAGGTTAGATTTTTTTAAATTTTGGAATGAGAATCTGACATTCGAAATTTTGTTGCGCGACATGTATGCGAACTCCCGGCAATTTTTGGAACAAATTTCACCGGGAGTTCATGCGACATTCGTGCGACATACGCGTATGTTCTCGCAATTTTGTGTCTCCAACTAGGCGCGAGCTGTCGCAGCCCAGTGAGATACTACCTTAAGTGGCAGGAAAAGAAGTCAGCTGAAAAACAAATCTGGGGGCCGGGGATGGGGAAATTCGGAGATTAAAGGGGCTGTGTCATGGTTTGCGCATGCGGTCAAATCTTTCCGATGTTTTGGCGTACCGTACATGTGCATGTGCGCTTAGACGTGTACGGCCATTGTCATTGGTTATTTGCACGTTTATTGAACGGGCGCGTTGTAGCATCACGGATGCGCGCTGTTCGATTTAACAACAATACAAAACACACAGTCCATGCAATGTATGGCTCCTCGCTGTGAAAGGAGTACCAAGTTACCAGATTACGACAAATATTGCAGGTTCGAAAGGAAATGATGCATTCGTGATAACAACCACACTCTTAAACTACACCATAGTCTGAATTACTGACGTATTACAAAGGATGGCCAAGATTGAACAAGATATATATGCATTATCTGAGCTTGAAAAAGTTGGGCCAACTTTTTCAATTTTGCTACGAATGCGCAGATTGTGACACAGCCCCTTTAGTTACCATTTGGGGGGACGACGAAATGCGAAAGCAACTTGACGGAACGAGAAATTCTACTCTAGGAAACGAGGGTACGAAATATGTGTGGTTTGAGAAAGGCAAGTGTGAAAAGACGCAGTGTTGAACTCTGGGGTGAAAAATCGCACGTCAACCCGGGTGGCCCCAGGGTGACCCCTGGGCGACCCCGGGGTGAGTTCGCCCTGGGGTTTGATGTTCTAGTGGTAAAAGACCTAATGTTATTGTGTCACACGGCAATGTGCTTTATAGGTAGTTTTCAGTCATAATCCACTTTGAACACACTCGTGTGAGCCATTATGGTCAGGCCTACCTTGAGACCCAATGCGACGCTTCTCTGTTGTCCGTTGTTGGGTAGTGGAGTGTTTGCGCAGTAAGTAGTGTCTATGTCCTGTGCCCTGCTGCTTGGGAGAGCTGGCACTGTAATAGAAAGAAAGTTAGAAGGTTTGTTTTTTTTAGGAGGATTTGGCAACCTTATAGACCGTGTAAGTTGACCTCGAGAACGTGCGGGACTCCGCTTATAAAATATGTGTTTCTTCTTAACAAATGACTAATTTCAAAGGCTGTCTAGAATCGGTTTTGTGATGGATTTGATACAAAATTTCCACTGTCAAGTGGCTACGCAACAAACGTTTACCGCTTCTGTGATGCTCTGACTTTCTTTGGCGATGGGGATGACATTGATGGGTTCCCCTTGACAACAAACCTCCTGGGGTATCTACGGTTTGTATCAGAGGACTCAGGGGATGATGCACTCTCCTGAAGAACAAACAATTGAAAGTACTACAGTGAAACTACACTCCTTTCGCAGTGGTTTTGCGCGGTTTGTCCGCACCCAACCACTTCTCTACTTCGCATGAAATCCTGCGAAGCGCGTGCGTGACGTCACCCAAGGCTAGGCTTGAATAACACTTGCCGTGATTGGCCAGATTCTGTCACCTGACAGAGTAAATGTGTCACCTGACACAGTAAACGTGTCAAGTGACATGTTTACTGTGGCATGTGACAGAATCTGGCCAATCACGCCTCACGGCAAGTGTTATTTAGGCCTGGTGTTGGGTGACGTCACGCACGCGCTTCGCAGTATTTCATGCGAAGTTGAGCAGTGGTTGGGTGCGGACAAACCGCGCAAAATCACTGCGAAAGGAGTGTACAGTGAAACCTGCTATTAAGGCCACCTTTATAAACAGGCCACCTGCCTAAAGTGGCCACATCTGTTTGGTGCCAAATCAGTTTGTACACAAACATATGGAGGTAGAACCTTGATATTATGACCCCTGGCAAAGTTGAACCTGGATAATCTGGCCACACAGTAAATTGCCTCAATAAACCAAGCAACTGTGGCAAATTTGACAGACACTTGACAAATTTCAACTTTTTAATGATGCACCTCACTTTTAGCCGTTTCTTAACTATAGACATGTTATGCGGGATATGTCTTAGGATGTTTGTATATCTATGAATGTGCCCACTAAACCTCTATACTAAGAGCCACCTGTTTATTCTGGCCACATTTTGTCGGTCCCTTGGGTGGCCACTATATACAAGTTTCACTGTAATAATTAAAAACGTCACCCTCCGTATGTTTCCAAAAGTTCTGGGTCAAGACTAAGACCGTTTCCCTGTGCTTTACTGATGGACGTTTCAGATTACCAGCAAATATTTAGACCCAGTTACCCTGGCAACTGACGTCGCACAGAGCTCCCAACATTTAGAATTCAAAAATCGTACTTTTCATATTCGATTTCGACTGGCGTGACTCACACAAAAATCCACATTTCGAATGTTTGCTAAATTCCGAATGTTTGCTAAATATCAGGCAAGGCCATTCATCACTGTACTTCTGTAAACATTTCTGCCGTGGCTTCGACATCGTTTTACCACGTTTGGTGGACATATTTCCGACTTTCGGGCGAAAACCTCCACGAAAACAAATGTACTCCTAAGATTTTTAGAGTATACAAAACGTGTTCAAACGTACGGTACACTGTACCGCAGGCCTAGCCCGCCCGCACTGTGATACATGTTAGACTCGTTCTCGGTCCACTTATTGCACACAGAAACACATATTTGGCACACAAACATATATTCGTGTTCGTATACGTGGAATATGAGGTCCGTAAACCAATCTAGCAGAGTTTTATTGCGCACTAGACTGGTTCACGGTCCCTCCTTTGTGTGGCCTGTGAAGGCGGGGAACTGAAGACGGCAGGATTTGCGTGTTTTTTAAATAAATAATTATTTGAAAATTGCATCGTTAAAAATCGTACAAATAAAAAACAAAATTGTAAAAGCGTAAAATGGGTGAAAAATTGTAAAAAGTATGCCTAAATCGTACATGTTGGGTGCTCTGTCACTGAACTTAAAGGCAGTACATCATTGGTTATCTCGAAAATCAGAAATGTTCACAGATTTACACCTAACTTACACACTATAAACATGATGACCGTACAAAACTTCCCCTGAAATGGTTTTGTCTGAAGTGCTATAGTCTTTGAAAAATTAGTAAAACAATTAGTTTTCGTCTCATGAGACGAAAATTCAATTCGCCCCAAACCGCTTCGCCCGAGTGCCATTTTGCCCCAAATTACTTCGTCCAAACACTACATCGCCCAAATGCCACTTCGCCCCAAAACCACTTCGTGCACAGGCTGTGGTTCAGGGCGAAGTGGTTTTGGGGTGAAATGGCTGCAAACTCTTTTTTGACTGTTTTCTCAAAAGTTAGACGAAGTACGGAGCTGTTTTTTGCTCAGGTTGGTTTTAATCATGCATATCTTCAATCACACAGGGGGATAAAACTATTTGTAACACTTTATCAATCATGTATACTATCTTTAAGTAGCCAGCCATAGTGCAAATAAAGGTTACATGCAAAAGACTAATTGAAAGTTGCTTGGAGTTTTGCCTACCACATATTTTTGTCTTTTTGGTCTAGCATGGTGTAACTCTGCCTGGTGGTCCATTGAATTGGTCGCTAGGTCCGTCCTTGCCCGAACAAAATAGGTCATCATCCTGAGATGGGTGGTGAGTCGTCGACCATTCATCGTGAAAGTCAGTAAAGAAGCCGTTTTCCAAGGCTTAAACTCTGTAATTTAAAAAAAAGTCAAGAGAATGTGGCAATGATTTGATGATACAAAATGTCAGCAGCAGAGTTATGAAATAAACACGAAAAATATAAAATATCAGGCATATCAACAATAAAGTCTCCATGGACCCCACAAAGATCTCATGTCACTGTACCTGTACTATGCTTAAAAAAATTCATAAAGACCAATTGTTGAAAAAAAGCTATTGCCCAACCTTTTTTTTACCCAACTTGTTTACAATATCACATACGATTTCGACCGGTAACCAATTTTGCAAAATATTTGCAAGGTCATAAAGCCAAACAAAATAAATGGTGCGTTTATACGGTAACGGCCTAAAAAAATCCAGGTAGGTAGGTAGGAAAATAATTTTATTTTTTCATTTTATTTTACAATTCAGTTTATGCATTTGCGTGTTGTTTTGCAATGTTTGAAACTCACTGTTAACACTATTAAACATGTTCATGTACAAGTGTAGAAAATGTTATGTTCGTTGGAAATTGTTGGAAATTATTGCAAATAGTGCTCATTTAAAATTATCAACTTGAAAATTGGCAATAAAAAGTTTGAGGTCGGCAATTTGGCCTCAAAAATTCCAGGTAGGTCAGGTTACCGTAAACACACCATTTATTTTGTTTGGCCTAACCACTCTGGCAACAGCTGATTTTACACATGGATATCAACAATAGCAGTGTTCAGTTTGATACTAAGGGAATAAAAGTGGGCTTGGCCTGTCTTAAACATACGTTTAAAACCAGCTAGGGGCCTATCGTTTAAGACTGGCCCAAGCCACGTTTGTTCCTATTCATAAATACCTTTTTGTGTAAATCAGTAAAACTCACCAAAATTTGCTTGCTGTTTTGCCATATTTTGTATGCATATCGCGTTCGTTCAAACTGCTACCGGTAGTTGTGCATCGAATTGTTTTTGTTCGTTTGCGCGCGTTTATGCGTAATGCAGGCGTGTTGTACGCGTAAGCACACGACAGGTTTTGTTTGTTTGCACATTTTGCTTTCGGGCGCGTGTGCAGTTACTGTCCAAGTATGCGTGTTCCAAACGCATTGGCAATTTCAGAGTACATACTTTAGACCGTACATGTATGGCCTTGGCAGCGAAAGAGTTAAGAGCCAATATTTTTGTTAACCTACCGTATTGTCTCAAAGAGAGTAAGTATTAAAGAAAGAAAAACGCCTTGCTGCACACAGCCAAACTTTGCTTAAAGGGCCCCTTATTTAGGATTTTTATCAATGAAATCTATGCTTTAAAACCACTCTACTTAGTTAAAGTCATAAAAATCCTATTTGGAGGTTGCTTTGGGGGTTAAAACAAAGGTTTTTAGTTTTTATGCTAATGCTAATATGCATATTCATGACCAAGGTCACTATGTCACAAGAGGCAAACACAGGAAAATCACATTCACATGTGCACAAAAGATTCCACTTTTTTCTCAATTTTCCTGAAACTTTTGTAATCCATGGCTGTTTGAGTATGTTTTACATGTTGCCTGCTGTAAGCCATGACAAAACTAGGGGTAGAAACTGCAGCAATTTGCCACAAGTCCAACTTGAAGTCTTATGTTTTTTCTTAACTTTTCCCTTCTGTCTTCCTTATGTGATGCACTCAAAACAGCGCCCTCTGTCTGTGATTTATTGCAGTGAAATCTTCAAAGTTGAAAAAGGCCACCTTTTATTGATTTTACATCCAAACGAACAATAGCATGTCTTGCTGAACATGTAATCCATCATAATGAACCAACTATTAGGCAAAACGTTGTTTAGCATGTCACAGGCCCTTTAAAGATAGTGCTGCAAGAAAAGCTGTGACTGGACACAGGAAAAATGGCAAAGTCCACACAAATTATGCTTAGGGTAGGCGCATGTTAAGCCTATCTCATTTTATCATTTAGGGTTTGTTTTGCCCTACCTGACACAACTTGGTTATCACTATATTATTGGGTTGCACGTGACGTCACAAGCCTGTCACATGATGTCACCAACATCATATCCGCCATTATTGTGTCCATCCATCACGTGAATTTGTGCATACGTATGGCACGCCAAAGCTCAAGTCGGTCCCAAACCAACTTGGTACCAAGAAACTCATCCCCAGGACAAGTCGACCGAAACGAAAATTGTGTTGATACGATATCAGGCCATGATTTTAGATGGTAAATTTATAAAATGTTGAGGAAAAAAAAATGTTGCGACTTGTTTTCCAGGGTTGATGGTAAATTTATAAAATGTTGAAACTTGTTTTTCAGGGTTGACGTTAAATTATCAGTGTTGAATTATTTCCGCTTTGGCGTGCCATAGTATGGACACAGTAATGGCGGATAGCAATGGTTGTCAAGGTGGGTGGTCACGTGGGTGAAACCCAAGAATACTCGGTGCTTCCTCAAGACACTACGAGAAAAACCTGATAGCGTGCTCGGGTGGGACTTGAACTGATATTCATTCTCCCCAACGCAAGCCAAATCACATTCTCATGTCAGTTGCGATACCCGCTGCTGAATGATTCGAACCAGCTACTCAACACCGTCCAGCTCAGTGGTCTAGTGGTTAAGACGTCTGCCTAGTATGCAGGAGGTCGTGGGTTCGAGTCCCACCTGAGCACGCTAGTTTCTCTCAGTCTCTCGGGGAAGCACTGAGCATACAGTGCTAACCAAGTTAAATCAGGTAGGGCAAAACAAACCCTAATTGATTCATTCTCCCCCGACGCAGGTCAAATGATTTATCTCACTTTGTTTGTACCTGTGTGTATCAGGAAATGGTCCGTCTTCACCAGAGGTTGGCAACCATTCAGCATTGCTTTAATTGCTTCCTGTATTGGAAAGTAACAGAAATATAAAGAAAGACGTTTGTAAAATGACACAGCCAAACGATCATGCAATGTTTAGTGCAGGCAAATAAAATAATGCAAGTCTCTACACCAAGATTTGCTTTCAGCAGAGAGGTCAAATTGGGCAGTCCACAAGTAGAGAGGCACTCAAGCATGTTATGCTCAATTTTCAGGTTACTAATTGGTGAAATTGACAATTAGGAATAGCTGCCATCGGTCATAAACACTTTAACATAGACCCCGTTCTCACTAGAGAAATCGCTTCGCTCGACGAAGATTACTTAATCATCGTTAGTTAATGAAGCGTGCGTTTATATATCACTTAACGAAGATCAAACAAAGAGCGACTGCTAACGAAGATCGAATGAAGCCGTGGGAGGTCGTACATGTGCGTCGCGCATCAAGCGCTGAGCTCCAAGCGTCTAGATGCGCTGTGTGGTTTTCCAGCGGCGTGTCAAAAACAACTCTTGCTAGGCGCTCGATGCACAACGCGCTTGTGCAACAGGCCCGCCAAATTGCTTTGTCGAACAAAGGGAGCCGTTCACATTACAAATTTGCTTCATTGAATGAAGCGATCTCTTCGTCGAATGAAGCTATTTCCTTCATCGAATGAAGCGATTCTAATCATCGTTGACATCAGGAAATCTCTTCGTCGAACGAAGCAATTTCTTTAGTGAGAACGGGGTCATAGATACATGTAGCTTATTTTATCAGTCATTAATGTGTATGAACACCTGTTGTGGCAAGGATGACTGCACCACTGAGGCGACTGCACACGTGCCTTGCACGTGTGCCGTGTTGCTAGGCAATTGCTAAATGGGCGGAGCTTACTGGATCGGTCTATTGGAGGATTCTTCCAGAAACAGGGAATGTCACATTCCATTGCTGTGGGAATCACTTTGTTTGAACAGGCCAGTCCACTTGGATCTGGACAAAATCACTGAAGTAGAACAGTCTTGAAGGTGATTGGTCAATCAGTGCCTTGTTATCCACAAGTTCATTATATTCCACAAACTTCTGCTCTATCTGATCAAGAATTTATGCTAAAAAAATTGCGTTTCGTTTTTTGGAAGAGTACACTTTTGATAGGAACAGAATGTTGCTTTGATGAGTTCACATGATTTTAAATCAACCGATTTAACTTACAGAAATTTCACAAAGAAAACTCACCACAATCTCATGATGGGCAATGTTCGCATCACACGGAGCAATCTGATATCCTCTGTACATGTAAACAACAAACAAACAAAATTGTCGAACATTAATTACATTTAACATGAAGTGTGATGGGTATGAATACACAAACACAACAACACATTCACATAGGCCTATTTGTAATAATAAAAAAAATGTTTTTAAGGGGAAATCTGAGGGAGTATACCACTGTGCCTGATTTGCTCATCTAGTTCTAGTTGAATGCATCTGCCAAGCTACCCCGGTAGCTAAGGTCCTCCTAGTTGTGTCCTGCAGTGGTTTGAGATGACCATGATTGGAAAATGATTGGAAAAAAATACTTACAACACCATTTTTGAAGCCAAAATGTTCTCCCACGTGCAAACTCAACGATAGTTTTTGTCGTCGCAGTTTAAATAATTCTGGACGTGAGAGGGCGCTCTCCGCAGTGTAAATAAGGTACAGTTCCAAGTGCGCAATAGTCTTGGCCCAAGACTATAGACCTAATGCGTAGCGGCCATGATAGAGGGCAGTCACATTGTCACAGTGCGTCATGCACGAGTAGGCACATTGTGGATCTATTGTCACATCATTTAAATATGAAAACCTGTCCTCTATCATGGCCGCTACGCATAAGGTCTATTGCGCACTTGGAACTGTACCTTTATATATACACTGCGGAGAGCGCCCTCTCACGTCCAGAATTATTTAAACTGCGACGACAAAAAACTATCGTTGAGTTTGCACGTGGGAGAACATTTTGGCTTCAAAAACTGTGTTGTAAGTATTTTTTTCAAAATTTTCCAATCATGGACATCTCAAACCACTGCAGGACACAACTAGGAGAAAATTTTTGGGTGTGATTCTAATTTCGAGGCAAAATGACAACAAACCACTGCTGTATGAAAGGGGTGCTCACAGACTAACCAAAGTTGACCCCCCGGGTTACTGGCAAATTTTCCCTTTTAAAGAACATCCCTCACCATGTGTTAATTTAGACCCGTGAACAGTGCTTCGGAGATCCTCAGCCCTGGAGCCGTTTCTACCCAAAATGTGTGGCAAACTCACGCAAATGAAATTTGTCCCTTGGCTCTGAAATTTGCTCAATAGGTGCACTCACCCCAATGTTCAAAGATTCCGAAGAGTACGCATCGATCCGATGTCTAGTTTCGGTGAAATCGTGAGGAAAGTTTGAGACCTTCCGTGCGATGAAATACCGACTTTCACCATGCGCGAGAGCGGAGAGGTCAACACAATCTAGACTGGTTCGCTGTCCTCATATTTACTTCCCTTCATCTTACGACGAAGGGAAGTAAATTGAGGATGTGGAACCAGTCTGGGGCGGTAGTACTATTTACCGGAAAACACCGGAAAACACCAGAAAACACCGGAAAACATACTAAAACCCGGAAAACATACTAAATACCGGAAAACAGTATTTTTATGGTGTTTTCTGTAGGTTGTGGGGGTGGTGTTTTAAGTGCTTTAGTGTGTTTTCCGGTATTTAGTGTGTTTTCCGGTGTTTTCCAGTATTTAGTGTGTTTTTCGGTGTATTCCGGTATTTAGTGTTTTCCGGTATTTAGTATGTTTTCCGGTGTTTTCCGGTGAGTTTTCCGGTGTTTTCCGGTATATAGTATCACCCGTCTAGTGTTGACCTCTCCGCTCTCGCGCATTTGATTTTTGGGGTCTCAAACTTTCCCCACGATTTCACCGAAACTAGACATCGGATCGATGCGTACTCTTCGGAATATTTGAACATTGGGGTGAGTGCACCTATTGAGCAAATTTCAGAGCCAAGGGACAAATTTCATTTGCGTGAGTTTGCCACACATTTTGGGTAGAAACGGCTCCAGGGCTGAGGATCTCCGAAGCACTGTTCACGGGTCTAGTGTTAATTCAATCATGGAGGAAGGAAAGACGTCATCATTTTTTTATTTTGCTCAGTGAAGTACTGTTCCGGCGAGTCGATCCTGGTTGAGAAAAAGAGAGGGAAAAAAATTGAGGCTCTCTTAAAAAAAAAACACTTCGGCCAGTCTCAGTGTGTTTTGTACACAAGGCAATGTACTCGATTCTTTCCAAAAAATGAAAAAGTAAAAATAATTTACAACATTGATTGTAAAACTGCATAAAATGCCAGGAAAAACGATCCACCACATTGTACTTTTGTTGTCGAGACACAACCCGGAAGTAAAAAATCGCAATCACGCACGCGGAGAAAACATCCCTTTTCTCTGCTGCTCCCAATTGCTCCATGAAATGCCACGCACGAATCGAAAGAAGAATACCCGTCACATAAACCCCTCATTTTTTAACACTCGGAACAGCCCGGAACAGCCCCAAAAATACAAAAATATTATATCATATTTTCCCCAACCTTTCAGAGTAATCCACACTTAGGTTGGACGATCTTTGGTGAAATATTTCAGAAGTTTAGCGAAATTTTATATCAATCGATCGGGAATTTTGTCGCGATTCTCGTGCTGTATATGTTGCAGGCACACATTGCACATAGTTGGACTGCGCATGCGAAAGAAGAAATCGTTTGTTCATTCGTTATGGCCCAACTATCACGCACGAACGTTTCATTACTCCAGTATGCACAGTCATGCGGTAACACTGATCGGCAACAAAGGGCTGTAATCCGGGTCGTAAAATCGATGGGCAGCAGCGCGGCCGCATGGTTTTCTGCAGTCCAGCCAGAGGTGATAATTGGCTGTAATCGGATTATCTGATAGTGGAGGGACCGTTCTAACTCCTGTCTTTCCTTCCTCCATGATTCAATAAGCCAGTTAAATACAATTCCCACTGAACAGTACGGGGTCAACATGGTCAACTTCCAAGTGGCCCTGCATTCTACAGTTGGGCCATGGAGCTATGGTTGGGCTCACCAGAAAATTTATTGTGCTCAGCTTACCCCCCATTGTCTGCATCAGTGTAGACCACTTTAATCTTGTAGACAATGTCCTCGTGCCTGATGAGTCGGGTATTTTGACCAGAAAACTTGAACAACTCCATTATTTAATACTTCGGACCTTGGCCTAGTCTTTTTGCATATTCACCATTGACCGCGAGAGGGCGGTGTGCCTGAAATACAGTCAAACATTCCACAGATATATAAACGCATAGATCAACAGTCGTGCATTGAAAACCGTGATTTGGAAAAGTTTGGGCAAATGGGTTGCGCGAGCTAACCGCGTGGGTTCAAAGCACTCGCGGCTGTTCCAAATCACGCGTATGCCGTGCGTACTCCGTCTACTACGTGTTCATATGCCGAAGTTTGGCGATGGGCGCACGACGCGCGCAAAACAGACTGAAAGCGCACATTGTGGATTGAAATTAATTTTTTGTTGGGTCTGAATATCGTCCTCCCACGGCCACAGAATCGTCAAGCTCCCCAGTCGCCTCCCTTTGGAGAGAACCCCAGCTACGCTGCTGCCTGTGAAGAAGTGTTGTTCACTTTCATGTTGGTTGTCTGCTTGATGTCATCCAGAGGTCCTCTGTAGGATTGCAGTCGGGAGATTTTGCTGGTCATTCCCGTGGCTCAATAGACCTTTATCACGGTGCGTCCATCTTTGTATTAGGGAGGTTTAGATGCACGTAAAACGCGAACGTGAAATGCTTTGAACACTTGTCATTATTCTGAGGAGATCTTATAACAGATGGAAACAAAAACCTACATCTTTGACTTTCGTGGCGAGATAAAACTTTTGATGTGACCAAGATTCAAGCCCGAGTTCTAAGACATCATGAGGTGACGGTGCTGAACGAATTTCGCGATCACGTTCGCGTTTTACGTGCATCTAAACCTCCCTATTGTTCCTAACTGCATAGTACGTGTACGCATTGAGCTATATATATATGTATGTAAATCAATGCGTGTACGTGTCAGGCATGATCAGTGCGTGTGCGTGTACGTGTCTGCGCGATAGCGCGTGCAGTCTTCCGTTGTTGTTTTGATAGAATCAATGTCCGCGCTGCGCGTTTGATTGATCGCACCGCGCGCATGTCATTGTGATGCACACAATGAACATTTTCAACACGGGGCCAAACTATTTTATTTCGGAATTAAGCCTCGCTTTGGTTACGTTCATTTTAATAGGGGAAAAGGGAAGATGGCCGCACCGTGATAAAGGTCTATCCCGTCTATTGATTGCTTTCCGGTGACGTCACGCCTTCATTCCACCATTTTGGTTGTCATTTTTCATGACGCACGTGGCTCGAGTGTGACCGGCAACAACAGCAAGAAAAGCGCATTGGTTGCACTTACCTCTGTTGCTTAACCTTAACCTTGTTTTATGTTGTTGCGCCATGGCTGTTGTATCGATAAAGATAAAAACGTATTTCTTCAGGTTAAAAATCGCGAAGCACTTTTGTGTTTACAAGCTGCAGTGCATGCTCAATAATTTGAACGTATCGCAGCGCGCGCGTGCGGCATCTTCGAATGAAAATACGCTAGTGAGCATTGATTTACATACATATACTGGATACGCCATCTGGGAGTGTTTGTGTAGAAATGCGCGGCCGAACAATGGCGGCGCGTCGGGAGGCCAGGGTAAACGCATGTAGCACTGCACGGCCTAGCTGTTCTCATTAATTCAAGAACCGTGAAATATTATGTCGAAAACGCACGCGCGGACGCGATTCCAGCTAGTCTTTGTGAAAGACGGTCTAACGTTGCTTGGTTCGTGTGGACAGGGAACTAGTTTATGCGCCGTACGTGCGGTCGATATTGCACTGTGTGGACAGGGAACTAGTTTATGGGTGCTGTTTGTAAGACCACTGAACCCAATGGCACATAAACTAGTACCCTGTCCACACGGTGCAATGTCGACCGCGCACGTACACGAACCAAGCAACGTAAGACAGTCTTTCACAAAGACTACAAACAGGTTCGCTCATTGAGCCCAAACCAAAGACCCATGTAACGTTGGGTACAAAGATTGAATGATCAGTTAAAATAGCACAAGATAGGAGGGCTCAATGAGTGTACTGTATTCATTACCACAATTAAACTACAAGACAATAGACATACGAACAATACAGATCAAAAACAAACCAGGTCAGCAAAACAAAATAAGTAAGGATATACTAAGTTAACTATAAAATTAAATCAACTATAAGTTTGAATTAAAATAAATTTAAACAATCGCTTGAAAATGGGGAGATTAGACGAAGTTTGAAGTTGGTTGGAGAGTGAGTTCCAGAGCTTAGGTCCTCTATATTTAACAGTATTTTAAGCAAGAGTTGTACGACTAAATGGAATGTGAAATTTATAAACTTGTCGAGTAAAATGCGAGTGAATTTCATAATTCTGACTAAATATACTGTTGATAGATATTGGTAATGTATTATGAGTACACTGATACATTAGACACCCAAGTTGGACCTTGTATATATCACTAACTTTTAAAGTATTATGTTTCACAAAAAGGGGATCTGTGTGTTCACGATTCTGTGTACACAGGGGTTTATGGGGTCACGGTACTTGCATTGTTGTCCTATTTTCCCTTTTCTTTAGAATTCCTCTGTGGGGTACCACTGTTCCTTTTGAATTTCTTTATGGGGTACCATTGTTCCATTGTGTTTGGTACCCCACAAGTGTGTCCGTGTTAGACCATGAATCGTCAACAACATTAATTACACGCAATGCTCCTTTTTTTGTAATAGGAATAGTCTGTTTAAATTAGTAGTGGAACTACTACCCCAAGCAAGTAAACCATAATTAAGATTCGCAACAGCAATGGAACATTATATGGAACATTATACTTTTAATTCATGTTAGACAAGTTTAACATTCAGTAATTGTTTTATAATTTGTATTCAGCATTAATCTTTTTGTACATTAATTTGAACATCAATCTTATGATTAGTAAGTTTATCGTAGTTAATTTTTAGTATTTTGTTTTCTTATTTACATACATTCCGAACATCACCACACATATTACAAGATGTAACCCGAGATTGCGAGACATTGAGGCTGCAATAAAGTTTGGAAACAGTTTTAACTTCCAAACAAGCTAATCTACGGAGCCCGGGAAGGGATGGGTGAGAAAAGGTTTTATCTCGTTCCCACGATTTATTATGTCGTGCCACGGGATAATTATCTCGTTCCCACAACTTATTATCTCGTGGGAACGAGATAATTGTCTCATGGGAACGAGATAGATATCTCATGGCCACGACTTATTTAAATAAGTCGTGGGAACGAGATAATAAGTCGTGGCCACGAGATAAAAAGAACGAGATAATTTTTTCGTGGCCAGGACATTTTTAGCCGTTTATTTTGCACATGCAAAAAATGTCTTTGTGTAACTTCATTAAAGATATACAGTCCGTGCGTTTTGGGTGTGGCGCCTCGAAAACAATATTTGTTTATTTTAATTGCTAACTTTCTGGAAACATAAAAGTTATTCGTTTTCAAATGAGACATCAACGAAAAAAAAATCGACCAACGTTTAGTTATCGAAACAATTACTGTCAATATTTCGAATTATTGCCGCAGACTTGCCCAAGTCTGACCTCCCATGCTCGGTCTGCAATGCACCGCGTACAGTGCACCCTCTCCAACCGAATTTGGGACCGGTGGCCTGTCCAATCTGTTTTCTTCTGTTTCTTTTGTCTCACAAAGTCATCCGAGGCAAAAGAAAACAACATTTTTTACAGGCCACCAGAGGGCGCGCTGCATGCACCACACCACAGACCAGGCACGGGAAGTCAGACCTTGGCAATTCTAAGCACGGCGCAAAAACGGCGTTTCTCACAGGGTTGCCGATGTCTAAAATACAAAGTATGGTGTTTTGTCGTAAAAACAAAATAAAATAAATGCTTTAAAATAAACTGTATATCTTTAAGAAATTGTTTTTGCTATCAATTAAAGTTTTGTACATGCAGGTTCCTATAGTCTTGCATTTTATTAGTGTAATCCGTGCAATTAGACATTGATAGGACCAAACGTAAATTATGTTTGTATTTTTCAGCAAAACTTTAAAGGAACACACTGGTTTATTGTTTACATAATGTAGTGATGTAGCATCATTGGCAACAATTTTTCCATGGTCGTTGTGATAAAAATCATTAAAATGTCACGTAATTAACAAAAAATGTTTAAAATTAACAAAAGAGGTCAAAGGTATACAATTTACGTGACATTGTTGCGCGAAGCGAGCCTCACGACTTTGTCGCAAGTGATTCCCCTTTCTCCTGGTTGCTTCTGTAATTGTGGATATCTCGCATTTTCCTGCTGGTTATTTAACTATCCGGTCCACCGAATAGGGTTTTGGGTTTTTTTGAGGAGTTGACATATCGTGTGTTTTTTTCCGGCGGTCTAGCTCCCTACTCTCTCATGTTGAAAGGCCCTCGCTAACCCTACGAACCACGGCACCGGTTGCTGGAGATTATTGTCACGGGGATTATGTCTGTTTGTTTTATTTTTTTCCATATAAACCTGTATAGCCTACATAGTCTCTGTTGTCAATTTGAAGAAAAATCAGAGCTGAATTTATCAGAACAGACTTTTATACAGCTGGCTGAGAATACATGTAAAACTAACTAATTTTTTTCGAACCAGAAATCTGGCTCAATCACATGACCTCGATTTTTTCGAAAAAATCATATAAACGGCAAAATTAGATGGTTTGTTTTTCCATGATCTTATTAGTGTAATCCTGTGAGACCTTTAGAATCATGTTTCAATTTTGAGCCAAGAATAGCCGGTGTGTCGTAAAAAGACTCCAGGGATGTCATGCTTTCTATTTTGGTTCGTTGGCTATTGGTTCATAGACTAGTTAATTCCCGGTCCATATATTCCACCTAAGACCTCGAATATGAGGACCGTTATATTTCAATGATCCAACGATCAATGATTTAACGATACAATACATGTCCTCATATTCGTATGTGGAATGCGCGGTATGGGAACCAGTCTATTTGGTTTAGCGACATCATTTTAGTAGTTAGAAATTGATTTAGACTTGCGTCGGGGAAATTTAATGTCAAGTAAGGTTGTTTTTGCCCTTACCCGACGTAATTATTAACACTATATACTCAGTGCTTTCCCGGATCCCGAGACACTATGAAAAAACCTTATAGCGTGCTCGGGTGGGACTCGAATTTTAGTAGTTGATGCCGTAGGGTTGTCCAGGTTCGACGTTGGGGTAGTTTACCCCAGGATAGGCTGGCGGTGGGTCACAGGACGGACTGTATGGAGGAGCAACAGGGGCTGGGTACACTGGGTTCACAACGCCACAAGTCGTACCCGTGACTGCAAGAAATGATAAAAACAAGGAACTTATCGTCCGCATTATATATGAGAGGCTAAACATGTACATGTATGTGCTTTATGCACCCACCAATAGACTGCTAAAGTGTGACGTCAGTTGCCATGGTAATTGGGTTTAAACTTTCGCTGGCAATCCAAAACGTCCATTGGTAAAGCGCATAGGGAAACTGTTCACTGGTTTTAGTGTAGACCCATGGCCCAGTAACCTAATTGGTAACACACAAAGGGTGACGTTTTCACTTTAGTAGTCTATTGTTTCTATATGCTGCACGATATGAGACCAAGTGAAACCCCCCCTCCCCCCCTCCCCAACCCCTCCCCCTCCCCCAGCCCCCCCCCCCCCCCCCCCCTACCGCCGCTATACCCCAACACACCCTTCCCTTTTGTTAACACACGAGTCCCCCAAAAATCTGACAGGAAATTCCCTTGATGTTTGACACGTCACACAATGGGGGAACAATGCAAGGGGGTGGGGGAGAGGGGGGGGGGGGGGGGGGGCGTGTTCACTTGGTCTCATATCGTTCACCAAATGATTGTTTCCCCCACCCCTCCCCGGGTTAACCCACCTAAGGGGTAGGGACTGTCACTTAATAAGTTTACAAAGTCCCCACCCCTGGGGCAAAATTTGTGACAAAATCCTCACACAAGGACACAAACATATATGCGTTTGATACCATATGCGATGGGCTGACAATCTCATTTCTTTGTGTCACAGTCCCCCACCCTATACGTGACCAAGTCCCAACTTAAGGAGCAGGGCAGCGCCAGGGAGGGGTGGAGGGAACAACTGTGCAAAAGTACCGACATATACCGGGACACTATATACTCAACAAAATAAAGAATCAGACTTTCACCCTCAGAATTCGTTTTAAAAACAGAAGTTTCATCTGCAAATGATATACAGTGGCCGGTATTGGAGGGTACCCGTGGCCGGTATTGGAGGGTACCCCTGGCCAGTATTGGAGGGTACCCGATACCCGTGGCCGAGTGGTTTGGGTCACTGACTCGCAATACTCGGGTGAAAACTCGGGGTTGCAGGTTCGATACCCGTGCCCTTGAGAAAGGCACTTAAACACACTTGCTCCATCCTTCGGAAGGGATGTAAAGCTGTTGGTCCAGTGTGTGTTAGGTAAGTACACACTTTAAAGACCTCGGAGCATTCTTTTGTGGAGAGCTAGGATATTCCCCGGTGTCTCTGGTCGTTTCTAATTCATCGTCTTTTATGGGTTTCTTCACGCTTGCGAGCGACAGTGCAATGGGCACTTTTGAGGAATCCTTGGTTTCAGTACCAGAAAGAAGTAGTAATAGTAATAATGGGGGAGTTAAGGAGACATTTTCATAGAAACGTGCACAAAACTTTAATGTCACTTATCTTTGTTTTACCTAAAGCTATCGAAATGGAATTTGAAACATTAATGGTTTGTGTCCTAATAAGTCAGGTTTGTGCCCTAAAAAGTCAGGTTTGCGCCCTAACGTTTTTAATGAATTTTTGAAAATTAGAGAGACACCGAATATGTACTCCTAATACCCCATTGTTACCCCTAAGGTGTCTACCTAATAACCTATTTGTAAAAAATATTGGCTTTTAAATTAATAATCATACGATGACGTATTGCCACTGTACGTGTTCTTAAACATTTATAGAGGGTGTCCCAAAAATGTCTATACAGGTCAAATTTGGTTATCCCAGATGTTTCCCCGGATCCTGATAAGGAATCTTCTTACATGAAAAAATAAACATTGTTGAATGAAAATCAGTCCAGCGAATCAAAAGTTATGTCATTTTTGCATTTTTGGTACAGCAGGAGCCCTCAACTATTGACTAATCCTAAACTGGGTGCCAGTTCTTGTCAAATTCTTGGGTTTCACTTTCTTGACAACCGGTTGCTATCCGCCATTACTGTATCCATACTATGGCACGCCAAAGCGGAAATAATTCAACACTGATAGTTCTACCATCAATCCTGAAAAACAAGTCTCAACATTTTTAAAAACTTGCCAACAAAAGCACGGTATGCTGGTTTCAAACAGTCTATCAACATTTAAAAGTCATGCCAACCTTTTTTTTGGTTGACTTGTTTGTCAGGGTTGACGTTAAATTATCAGTGTTGAATTATTTTCGCTTTGGCGTGCCATAGTATGGACACAGTAAGGGCGGATAGCAACCGGTTGTCAAGAAAGTGATACCCAAGAATAATCAGATCTGGTCGATGAACTAGGGCGTGACTTTGCTGCACCAAAAATTACATAACGTTTGATTCGTTTGACTGATTTTGAATTGTTGATGCAATGAGAACTATTTTCATGTATAAGAAGAATCCCGGGGAAATAAAGATTTTGAGGTTGCCAGGTTTGATCTGGACATTTTTGGGACATCCTGTATTAATCTTACCAATCGTCGTATGTGCACGCGCGCGTCGTCTGATGACAAGTAGCCGGAGCACTACAGCAGCGATGCCCATAATGACAGAGATGACGCCGAAAATTATGGCAACAGTATAGCCAACGCTGTAGAGTGAAATAATGGACAAAGAAATATGATTTTGGCCTGCGTCTGGGAGAATGGATATCCATTAATTAGGGCTTAACTTGGTAAGCACTGCACACCCAAGACACTCATGGGAAAAACGTCATAGCGTGCCCGCCGGGATCTGAATCCAGTACATCGCATACCATGCAGCTGGCCAGCTCGGTGGTCGAGTGGTTAGGACGTCCGTCTGGTATGAGGGGGCGGGGCGGAGGGACGCTATATGCAGTATTTCTCAAAGTGTCTGGAGGAAGCACTGAATGTGGGCAAAACAAGCCCTACTTGAAAATAAGGTCATAAACCATAATTTGACATGGAGATTATAATAATTTGCACGGAAAAAAACTGCTATAGACCCTAGTATTCACGCATTAGAATGGTTCAATCGGACCGTACCTCATGAATTAGTTTAGTCTAGTGGGAAGAAGGGGGTACCGTGCACCCCCGGAAACCAACTTTTAATGCGTAGAAAACGATTAGCTATGTTAACAAGTTGTCCGAATGTCCCACGTATGTGTTTTATGCAAATTAGCGCCGCCATTACTGGAAAATCTGTTTTTCACCCTATCGGTGGCAAAATCGCATATAACTAAACAAATAAGGTGTCTAGACCTATGTTTTCGTGGTCAAGGATTATATATAAAAAAAACTATTAAAAAAGAGATAAAACACGTCTGTGACATAGTATTTAAAATAATGGCAATATGCAAATTATAAATTCCGATTACCGTTTGAATTTTAGGGGTAAACAATACACGTTTCTTCCCACTTAATTATTTGCTTTACATTAATGTTAATTATTAATTGATCCTCTTGTTTGTAAACAGCAGTGATAGTAGATCTGGACAATATAAGCCAGCATGCCCAAAAGAAAAACGTGACCAAAGCACAAATCCTGCAGTCCCAAAACAGTCTCAGTATATGCATTCTTCATGTGTAATCCATGTCTGACCATGATCAATTTACACTGCAGTAAAATAAAATGTGCTGCAATCCGTGTGCAATCAGATCCCCACATGAACTAGAAAAGTGTCGGGTATCACCAGCAGGGCTATCAACGCTTCACTGACAACTTCCGTCTTTAGGGGGATGAACCAGAAGCATCAACTTCTCAATGACATCATTCCCCTCGCAGGTTGTCTTGAGGTTGCAAATGACCCATCTTTCCAACAGAATACATTTTCTGCAACTAGCTAGAGACTTTCCATATTATAAGAACAGACATCATTTAGCAATTACTAGTGCGGGGTTCGTAGAGCTGAAGCACCGAAGGATACTGAGCATGCTCATTCAAACATCACATTGTCCAGCAGAATGAGGTCTTGCGGTTATCTTCCTTAATTGCGCTTGCTCTATGTTGAAGAACTAAAACAAAAATGGGTATTAAAAACTATCGATCAGAGAAACTACTTCGGCTTAAAATGACCCGAAGATTGTCTGCTTCACAAAAGTTAATCATAACAAAGCCGATACCATTTCATTCTGGCTTGTGTAGGTCTACAGCTCAAAATAAATTCTGCTCTTGCAAAAGCCTACATTCTTGGAAGCACTGACAAGGGTTGGGGTTAGGCTGGGGCTGGGCTGGGCTGATCTGGTTGGCTTTGGCCTGAGCCGGGTCGCGGCTTGGGTTGGGCTGGGGTAGGGCTGGGACTGGGCTTCAGGCTGGGCTTCAGGGCTTCAGGCTGGGCTGGGAGGGCTTCGGGCTGGGCTTGGAAGGCTTCGAGCTGTGCTGGGATGGGTTCGGGCTGGGCTTCGGGGGTTTGAGCTGGGCTCGTATGACTTCAGGCTGGGCTGGGAGGGCTTTGGGCTGGGCTGGACTGGGAGGGCGGACTTTGCGCTGGGCTGGGAGGGCCCTGGGCTTCGTGGCTTCGGGATGGGCTGGGAAGGCTTCAAGCTGGGCTGGGAGGGCTTCAGGCTGGGCTGGAAGGGCTTCGGGATGGACTTGGAAGGCTTCCGGCTGTGCTGGGATGGGTTCAGGCTGGGCTGTGAGCGCTTCGGGCTGTGCTGGAATGGGTTCGGGTTGGGCTTCGGGGCTTCGGGCTGGGCTTCGGGGCTTCGAGCTGGTCTCGTTAGGACTTCAGGCTGGGATGGGAGAGCTTTGGGCTGGTCTGGGAGGGCTTTGCGCTGGGCTGGGAGGGCTCTGGGCTGGGCTTCGTGGCTTCGGGATGGGCTGGGAGAGCTTCATGCTGGGATTGGAGGGCTTTATGCTGGGATGGGAGGGCTTCATGCTGGGATGTGAGGGTTTCGGGCTGGGCTGGGATGGGTTCAGGCTGGGCTGAGAGCGCTTTGGGCTGTGCTGGGATGGGCTCGGTTGGGCTTCGGGGCTTTGAGCTGGGCTCGTAGGACATCGGGCTGGGCTGGGGGGAGGGGGTTGGGCTGGGCTGGGAGGGCTTTGGGCTGGGCTGAGAGGGCTTCGGGATGGGCTTGGAAGACTTCTGTCTGGGCTAAGAGGGCTTTGAGCTGGGCTGGGAGGGCTTTGCGCTGGGCTGGGAGGGCTCTGGGCTGGGCTTCGTGGCTTCGGGCTGGGCTGGGATGGGTTCAGGCTGGGCTGAGAACGCTTCCGGCTGTGCTGGGATGGGTTCGAGCTGGGCTTCTGGGCTGGGAGGGCTTCAGGCTGGGCTGGGAGGGCTTCGGGCTGGGCTTGGAAGGCTTCGGGCTGGGCTTGGAGGGATCGGGCCGGGTTGGGATGGCTTCAGGCTAGGCTGGGCTGAGATGGCTTTAGGCTGGGCTGAGAGGGTCAAGTTTGTTGGGTTTTATCCTGATTAAACCCTGCGTGGGATGAGCCGACCTCCTGAATTGCGCATCTCAAAAACGGTCCTAGAAGTGCAGGTTGTAGGGGAGGCAATTCCCGCAGAGTGGCGCACCCTGCCTTAGTGGCTCGCATGGTTGCTGATGCAGCCGGGGGGGGGGGGGGGGTAGCCATTGCGTCCCCACCCCCTCCACTTTTTCTACTGGGGGGTGGAGGCATGGCCCCCGCACTTTTCACGTACGTTCCGAGCTTTCATTTCCTTCCCAGTATGCGTGCGTACTTAAACTAATTTGCATATTATGCATGAGGTTGGGTAGATCGAAGTTATATAATAGTATAACAAAGGGAAAAACGTCCCCTACACGAGTTCTGTCAAGCCTAGATTTATTGATTTGATGACTTCAGGGTTTATACCTTTCTTTGCTGCAAAACGTTCTCGAAAAATTGGAATCCTTGCAAAATTTGTATAAACTATAATGATTTCAAAGTTGGCAAAATGGAACTTTTGCAAATTTGCATTTGAGTTTTCCAATGATTCTCAAAGGTAGATTTGGATGACGGAAGACACGAAGAACTTATATGTATAAAGTTAACAAAACGTTGCTAGAATTTCGATAAGTGTTGATTTGTGGTGTATGAATATTGTAAGAAAATTAGCAAATTTGACGTTTTAGCCATTGTTGTGGACAGTTTATTGACAAAATTATAAAAAACGTCCACTTTATCATGTCATGTAGGTATGGTATTATCTTAATGTGATAAAAAGTGGAGTTTTTTAGCACATGTTTTAAGCCTGTCCCTACTCCGTTTGCAGGGTTGTCTATAATCGTTAAGAATAACAAAAAAAGCAGACAAATCAATGTGGTTTTCAAACATTTAATATAATGTTTCTTTTGAAGCCTTTAATTTTTCCAGGTCAGGAAAACTCCGAATGTGCTTATAACATGAACTTAAAAGCACCTAATCTCGATAAAAATTCCACTGACTTTTGCCAGAACACCATAGCAACTTCGAAGGCTTATTTTACAAAATGTGAACTTTTTGGTGCCAAAAATCTACAATTTCGTAAAGTTAAATACCGATCAAAGTCAGATTTTTAAAAGCGGAAATTACAGATTCGAATTTGCTGCAGCGTACGAAGCAAACATGCATCGTTTCCTGAACGGCGTCTATACGTACAGTATAGCTAAGGACATAAAACTGGGATCCGTTTCTGCGGAAGGTCAAGTTCCCGCCGCACCTGTAGATATTACTAATTGCAGAGGTCATATATGAACGGAACGTACGTGTTTTCAGTGATATTATTTGTTTCTTTCAACATGCATTTTCTCCAAAATAATTCTTAAGGAAAATAGAAGAACTAATAGGTGAAATAAAATAAACATCCATCTAAATACCGGTAATTGGATAAGCGTATTCCTTTAATTTCTGTATTTAAATGAGTGAGAATACGCCGCTAAATCATGTTTGTGATCAGGGGCGGATCCAGGGGGCGTGCCCCCCCCCCCCCCCCCCCTCCCCCCCCCCCTACCCCCCCCCCCCCCCCCCCCCCCCCCCCCCCCCCCCCACCCCCCCCCCCCCTATCTTTGTTTTAAATTATCGATAACTTTTGCAACCGTTGGGGTATCTGCCTCATATGACATCACACTTTTGACTGCTTAAAGTGGTTAAATATTGCATGAGATCGCACCATAAAGCATCTAGAATCCAAAATTGTCCGGGGCCCTTAATAAAGGCACAGGCTCGTCAGCAATGCGCGCCCGCCAAAATTCGTGCTCGAAACACGCAGCTCCATGCATGCCTTTGCTATGGAGCTCCGTATTGCGTGGCACAAATTTGGCGGGGCGCGCATTGCTGACGAGCCTGTGCCTTTAAGCGGGCCCTGGGACCTTATTCATAAAAATCCGGAAATGTACGGGTCCGGTCCGGTATGCATGGTTTACGGGAGCCCGTAGTAATGGTTTTGCGGGGACTCGCAAATTACCGAAAGTGGTATTCAGAAACGCACCCGCAGACAAAATCTAGATTACCGGGCCCGTTGATAAAAAGACGGGGATTTTTTTGCATTCTGTCTCTGTGCTTCTGTTGTTGTTTACAATGATAGACCAGCATTGCGTCAACATTGAGGACGAGTATGAAAGATGGGCGAGACGCACGCTAAACGCGTGGACCTTATAGGTGGATTTACACGCAACGCGCGTCGTTTTGAGAAATAGCAATGTGGAGGGAATTTTCTATTTTGGAATAATCGGCGATTGGGAGCTCATGCAATGCGGTGAGCGCAGCGCAAAAGTGTAATTTTTCAGCGATAGTGTGTATCCGCCTTCACAGTGTGGACGTCCACAGAAACGACAACGGTAGCCATTAGTGGCAAACGCCCAACGTTGAAAAGTTTAAACTTTCAGCGGTACTGCTGACGTTGACGTTCCGTCGCGGAAAAATGGCTTTGCGCGTAGCTACTTCATATAGTCCATGGGCTACCAACCGAAACCCTCCTATTCTGTTGAATCCCAGGCAATAAGGTAGGGACCAAAAACCGACAGCCATTGGTACAATGCCAGAAAAAAGAGGGTTGGAAAGGGGAAGTTCACCTGACCCAAACCCCCCCCCCCCCGTTTTAAAAAAAAAGCTGGATCCGCCCCTGAAAGTACCAACCGAAACCCTCCCCCCCCCCCTCGGGATTTTTGGAGACCACTTTTTCTGGGTAGCCGATAGTGTACCATTGCAATATCTGCTTGTTTGCAAAATTAATACTGGTGGAATAAGGAGTTAGGGGGCGGGGGCCAAATTTACCCCTTAAAATCACTAAAAACCTATTTGGGCTGTTATGCAAGCACAGACTTACATCACATGTATGTATTTTGGTTCTAAGTGTCATCCCATAATGGTTGTAGTACCTGGCAAATGGTCTGGGGATAAAATATTGGTATTTGAGGTCTTTCTTACCCCCCCCCCCCCCAAAAAAAAAAAACCACCAAAAAGGGCCTCTTTGAAATAACCGTATCAGTTCAAGGCAAATATTCTGTTGAATCCCAGGCAATAAGGTAGGGACCAAAAACCGACAGCCATTGGTACAATGCCAGAAAAAGAGGGTTGGAAAAGGGGAAGTTCACCTGACCCAAACCCCCCCCCCCCCCCCGTTTTAAAAAAAAAGCCTGGATCCGCCCCTGAAAGTACAACTTTGCTAACCCCCCCCCCCCCCCCCCCCCCCACCCCCCCACCCCCCACCAATATTGGTATTTGTCTAGCAGTCACTTGTAATCTAACACAAAATAGCAAGACTTTCTGGTCAATATGTTGTTCTCACTTTAATAATAGTGCTTCGTTCGTTCGTAGGGTTGACGCTACTTCGGCGCTTAGCAGCCAGGAGCGTATGTTGCCTTTAGCAACGCGTTTAGTTTGAACTTATCGAAAAGTCTCCTGCTAGTCTTTTCCACTGGCATACTATGCCTTTGTGTACAGTGGGTGTGAATAGCCATTGTTTGAGTTCGGAGGAGTTGGGCATCCTTGTGATGTGGCCGAGGTATTTGAGATGTTGGGTTTGACAGAAAGTGGACGCTGTGGAGGTCTTGCAGTATCCGCAGGATGTCGGCATTTGAATATCGGTAGGCGTACTGGCGAGACGGATCAGCATCCGGGGGTTTGGTTATAACCCCTCTTCGCTGGAAGCCACCTCTAATCATCTGCCTGCACATCCGCGCCCACACCGAGTCGATTTTGCTACGCTGGGCGGCGCTCAATCGCTCGGTTTGCACTGCATACGTCAATCTTGACCGTATGAGTGACTCTGCCATCCTCACTTGTACCCTGAGCTGTATCTCTTTATCTGTTAGGGACACCCTTGCACTCATTCCACTTTCCATAGGCCGCACCAATCTGGTGCTGGAGGTATTTGGGGTCTTTCGGGTTGTCGGTGAGCACATGACCCAGGTATCGGAACTGGCGCACGTTGTCAAGGTCAGCGCCGTTCACGTTGATCAGTGTTGTCGCTTGTTTGACATCCAGCGGTGTGTTCCACGTCATCGTGACCGTTTTTTGACTCGGCCACTCGAAGTCCAAAGTTTCCGAAGTTCTCGACGATGATTTTCATCATCCCTTCCAACTCCACCTTGGACCTCGCCACCACCAGAATGTCATCAGCGTACATGATCAACTTCGATACCGCCGTGCCGCGTGATGGGAAATCAGCGCGTTGTGCACGGTTGGTACCGCATAATTGTGTTTTATGCCGGCATTGGGGTATCGCTGCTCAATGTCACGGAGCGCGCAGCGGATTACTGTATCTAGCCAGTTAAACAGCATGCAGCTCTCCGCCGCCCTTTGCCGTAAGCCAACTTCGATCTGTACCGGGTCCTTGTGCCGACCAACTCGGCTGTAGTGGTCTTGTATAGTTGT